>JAZHYW010045652.1:0-19816 GCA_037355805.1 Ixodes ricinus
GGAATTTACGGTATTTATAAAGACGTTCGTGAGGCGTCATTTCAAAGACTTTTGAGAAACTGCAAAGTAAAGACACGGCGATAATTTTTGACTGTGCTATGATCGCCAGACTTAAAAATTGGCATTCAAATTACAAATTACACATTCTTGGAGAGCATTATGCAAGCTTCACAGTTCCAAACCTTAGGTGTGCGTTTAAGTTTCACACACTGAATGTGGAAGATTTCCGAGCATGACGTGCACTCAACCATGCGTCCAGACTTGGCACCCTGACAGCAGCAAGTCACCTTAGCTGTTTCAGTTTTTCTTGCTAGGCATCCGGTCTGGATCTTGGGCAAGACATGGCTGTAAAAAAAAAACTTTCAGCTTTCTTCAGAGCATAAGTCCAGAAAGTAGCATCGAATGTGACAATGTCTATGTGCAAATCGCACATTGTGTAGACTACAAAAAATGCCTGAGGCAGCTGTGCCAGAGCCATTTGCATTTGTACTTGTGCGTAGTAGGCATGGCTCCTGCACAAGTGCATATCCTTATCAAGGTATGGTACATTTTTGCTCGGCTCGGCAGCTTTAGCAGCGTTTGCAGCTTCTGAAACGGGCCACGGCAGCCACTGACGCACGTGCTCTGATCATGGCATGTCTTATTGTCCATGGACACTTCACCTCGAGAATGGCGCTACCACAACATAAGCAAGACACAATGCCATCAGGAGAAGCTGCTAGGAACGGTTTTTCTGGTGAGACAACAAGACCGGACATCTTTACCTGAAATCTCGCATGCTTCGGCGACTCTTTTGCAATGAAAGCTGCTCGTGCCTTAGGATCAGAGTTAATCACCGTATACTAGGAATCCCTGGTACTGTCGAGTAGCCCATGACGGTTGAAAGCTCTCCCTCAATTCCAATTAAACAGGAGGTAACTTTCTGAAGGACAGAAGCAGCAACTCTGCCTTCACGTTGCTCCAACCATTAAGGTTACACCGACTGCTCTCGTGTGGTTTCCTCAATGGACCTACATTCTTCTGCTGGTAACTGAACTTTTTTAGCTTCCGTCTTGTTCAGGCCATGGTACATGGACAACATTTTTTCGAGCCTGCACTCCGGTTGCAGGGTCGACATTTCCTTGTCTTCATCGTTCTCCTCAACGCTCAACGCTCTCTCGCGATTTCGCGTGCCTTCATCTGCACGATGTTGGCAGTAACGGCCAAACCGCAGCCTCTTCTCTCTTTGATGAAGTCCGTCAGCACTTCTTTTACCTCGGGAAACGCTCCCTTTCGCGGGCCACGGAAAGCCTTTCTCGTCGCTGCGCAGGCTAAGAGCAAAGTCTTCTGTTTGCCCCAACGACGCACGTTGTTCTCCGGAACACCAATCTTTTGACCCGCCGCGCAGTTTCCAGTAACTTCCACCTCTGATATAACTTTCCTCTTGAAGGCTGCGTCATAGTGGCAACGACGACTCGCCATTGCGCTGGTCGCGTAAATAAGAAGCAAGCACTGTAAAAATCCTGCCGCAGAGACTCCAGGCACTCCAACAAAAAATGCAAAATGGCGTCCCGACTCTTTTACAAACTTTGCGGCTACTACTGGCTTGGAAACGGCTACTGCTGGCTCAGCTCGTTGACATGGTCGAAGGCGTCTGCAGCCATCGCGTCTGCTGCATCGCGAGCTATTCAATACACTTGCAGCTGCCGAAACTCGGTAGTTACTATCTGTAACCTGCGTTTGTGTAACATTTTGTATGTTTCATTCTTAAATCTCTCCGTTACATTTCCAACAGTGTTGTCGGGCTCTTTTGAAAGCTTGAAAATGGTTGAAAGGCGGAAACAAACTGTTACACCAAAATCGCCATATTGCTATACTGTGCTTCTAATATAAGGCGGGGTATGACTTTGAGACTACGGATTTTTGAAAAAAACCTCGCCTTATATTCAAATAAATACGGTATTTCAAGTCATGCAGTTACTGAGACAAATAAGCACACGTGAAGCCATCTAAAATACATTACGAAACTCCTTTGACGTGGAAAATTAGACACTTTTAACGCGAGAAACTAAATAACAATACAGGAACGCGCTCAGCCAGTCAGCAGTGGAAGGGTCGGTGAGATCGGTACTTGAACACTTTCAAACAAAACAGGGCTTTAAAATAAAATATACCCCTATGAAACAGTGACCAAATATTTTCCAAGACTCGGGTCCATATTAACACAGAGTAGAACGAGTGTTCTTAGAGGTTCTTGTGCAAAAATAGAAGATTATTGACCGTATCTGGCTTTAGACGGGTTCTCCTTTCCTGGATGAGATAGCCAGCAGCACTGAAGTTCCTCTCACTGGAAGCACTTGTGGCGGGCACACAAAGTAGCTGCTTGGCGAGTGGAGATAGTCCTGGAAACTCACTCTGATGGCACTTCCAAAAGGGCAGAAGTTCGCGCTCACTGACGTTTGGAAAGTCTGCTTTCAAATATCGCTGGAGCTCGTCAGATCCTTCAGTACTTGAAGTTGATTGTCGCACATCTTTCCATTCAAGAAAGTCGTCCGACCGTCGTCTTTGCTCGCTTCATTTCTTGGGGTCCTGGGAGCTCTGAATCTCAGCTCACGCAAGCGGAATTTGATTTCAATCGCTGCCCGACATTCTCGAGGACTTCATAGCTGAAAGGTATGTCGCCCCTTCCGGGGTGAGATCTGTGATCAATCACATTCGTGGGCATAAAAGGCAAGGCCGTGCGCTTCTCTGGTCCGTTAGAGAGAAAACACTATTACGAAGCGTAAGGGGACAAAGCTACGCTTGTCCGTTACACTTGCTACCTAATATTGAGAATAGCGATCTGGGCTAGTTGGTTCATTATCACGTTCAAAGCGCCGGAACTTACACAGGGACAACAAGGAAAAACGACGAAAACAAGATGTCTTGTTTTCGTCTTCTTCGTTGTTGTCCCTGTGTAAGATTTGGCGCTTTGAACATGATACTTAATATTTGTTTTTGACCTTGATTCGTTATTATGGATGACTCACATTATGGACGATTTGGGGAAACGAAGGCATCCATATTAATGAGACATGACTGTACCACTTACCAATGCAATTTGGTACATTCCAGCATTGTAGGAAGCCCCTGGCAATGTCGTTCCATTCTTCGGGTGTTCTGGGGCATTTCACATACTCGTCCTTTAGGTTCTCCCAAATTGCCTGGGCCGTCTCGGAGATTATTTCGGATATGGTTGATCTTGCCACATTAAATGCGTAGGACAGGCTCCGCTGGCTATCACCGCTGGCGAGAAATCTGCGATACGCCAACCATATAACCGTATTAGTTACTGCAACTAGCTAACTGAATAGTGAGCAAGCCCTTTATTAGTGTGTAGTGTCACAGATTGTGTGTGAGCGTTGAGGCAGAAAGAATGTGCATAGTTTGACGTACATGCTCACTAATCATGAATGCAACTCGCGCCGCCGTTTAAGAACCAGAAAGCCCAGCCACAAGTCCGACTCGTGCTTTGGTTTTGGGACCTAATAGCAGCACTGCTAGTGCTGCTCTGTCTCCTTTGTGCAGTTTGTTTCGCTATTTGTTTGTTTTCATTGTAAGGATGTAAAAAGCGACATGGCCTCAAAATGCAGAGATACGCTAGAGATGATCCAGAAATACTGAGACTATAGCTTTAATGTCATAAGTGTTGTACTATCTCTGGCAACGAGTCATGCCGCCTTTCCTATGACATGATGTCAAACAATGCAAGTGTGTTCCGGACAGCCACAATAAAATTTGCGGGTCTAAAACCTCATGTTTTTGTGTTTTTTTCAATGATACTATACCGCGAAGAGGTGTTAAAAAATAACGGAGAGCAAGGTGAGTTCCGGACCGCAACAGCAAAATCTGTGGTTCTCCAACCTAAAATCGGTCAGATTACCACAAACAACACACGGGGACCAAGAAAGATTACCACCAACAACCAACACATGGGGACCAAGAAAACATTACTAAACGGCCCAATCATCAAGGAGCATACTGGGGTTTTAGATACACACGCAGCATGTGCTGTAATCTGTAGCTGCTATGTTCTAGAGCAAACATATCAAATGAATGGATTGTTTTACAAGCCTTTGTCGCCACCTTACTTTTGTTGTGTACTTCAAACTACACTCCCCGCATGCTCCTTGGTGCTTTTTTTTTTTTCTTGCACGAAAATTTATTTATTTTAGCGTGATTTCCAGTCAAGTTTTTGCGGGAATGCACTCTCTCCAGTTTGTGTCTTGCCTTTGGAATGAGCTTTCAACCAGGGTCAGGAGTCGATCGAAGGTTGACGGCAACATCCTCATGTAGGTGCAAATGTATGACGATAAGGTTCGTACACCAAAGCTCAAGACACTGTACTTACTCAAAGAAATACTGCAGATCTGATTCTCGCAGCAAAGGAATCAGCATTCCTGAGTGGCCAGACTTGCGATGCTGGCACATCTTCCGCATCCACACACTCCTCGGCCACCTGGTCCGCCTCGCGCGCTCTGCTCTTCTTTTGCGGAACAGGTACATCAGCAGAACTGTGCTCAGGAAGACAAACGATGATTCATTTATTTTTATTTATTTATTCATACTGCTCACCTTTTTCAAGGCTTTGGCAGAAGTGGTACAACATAAATTCAAATATACAATGCTCAGTTACATAAAATCAATAGCGTCGGCAGTGCCCCACAGCACTGCAGCACTAAATACAAGCATCGATTCACACCAAAAAAACACAAGCGTGCAAAGATAAAAGTGAAAAATGCAGTTATTTCAAAATAGAACACGATCGGAGTCACACGACTGAAGGAACAGCAAGGCAAACGTGCAACAAGGTTTTGACAGAATCATATGTACTAGGTTCGCGACAAAACCGTGACAACGAACCCCCTCGACCACGTCGGCTGGCAATGACACGCGTGGCTCGCCATGGCTCCTCGTTTGCTCGCGTTCGCGCGCCTCGATTGTACAGATATAAACATAAACAAATCTGTCCTGTTGCCAGCCGTCACCATTGAAGTGTGCCAGATCCCTTAATTTACAAAAAAAGAAATGTGCGCACTAATGTTGAGGCACAATTATCTCTTTATTTTGTAATTTAAGTTGAATAAATAAGCTCATACACTGCCGTTTAAAACATTTAAAAGAACTATTATAATAGAATGAATAGAATTCTCTCTATCTGATAATCAGTCGTAGCAATCCGATCCAATCCAATCCTGCCGTCGCGGCTGTTTTCGCTTTGCTTGCGCGGCCTGTTCGGGCACCCTGCTGTAGCGTCCCCGCCCGGCATGCTCCCGTGACGGTGCCGGGATGGGAGAGGCGCCGGCTGTGTGAATGAGGCCTTAGGGGTTTTGTTTTGAAGCATCTTGTTGAGCGCTTTGGGACGTGGTTCTTGCCTTCCCTTGTGCTTCGTGGGGCGCATGTTCTTGGGAAGTGGGCGGACGTCGATAAGGGACCTCCAAGCGGGTGGTGTTTTCCTGGACTCTTTTTCGACATTGGGAGAGTATGGCCCTTCCTGGAGGTGTTTTGCCGAGTCTGAAAAGGTCGTTGACGTGGTGGACCTCAACCAATTCTGTCAACGTGTTGTGGGTGCCCATCTCCATGAGTCTCTGTGTGGAGGACGAGTCTGGAAGATGTAGGGCTGTTTTGGTGACTTTTCAGATGGTAGTTTCCAATCGGGCTTGTTCCATTTTGGGGAGATTCATGTAGGGAGCCAAGTAGACTATGCGGGATAGGGCGAAGGCTTGCACCAGACGAAGGGTGCCTGCTTCCCTC
Organism: Ixodes ricinus; assembly: GCA_037355805.1. Taxonomy (NCBI): domain Eukaryota; kingdom Metazoa; phylum Arthropoda; class Arachnida; order Ixodida; family Ixodidae; genus Ixodes; species Ixodes ricinus. Next base: position 5,773 of record JAZHYW010045652.1, read on the forward strand.
ATTCCCCTATGTCCAGTGGTCACTTTTCGAATCATATGGCCTAGTCGGTCCAATTGTTGCTTGAGCAGGTGGATTTGATGAGTTCATCCGTTGTTGGCGTGTGTGTGAGGCCCAGGAGTCGGACTGGCTTGTCTGTTGGGTATATTTTTTGGCCTTCTATGGTGAGGCAGTCTTGTTGGACTGTCAGTTCTTGAGAGTTGCCTCTCTTTATAAGGAGTAGTTTTGTCTTCTGGGGTGCACATCTGAAACCCATGGTGTGCAGATGTTTGGTAATGATGTCTGCAGCTTCCTGGAGTGTATCTTGGAGCTTGCCCAGGGAGTCCAGTTTTGGGCTTCATAAGGTAATGTCGTCTGCGTAGAAGGCGACCTTGAGATTTTGGATGTGTTGCAGTTAATGTGGTAGGTATATTGTTATAATCCCATTTCCAGACTTTTTATTTTTGAGGACTTTAGAGTGGAGGGAGATATCTCGAGTAGGTCACTCTGTGAAGTGAGCATCGGCTCACGTCTTTGAATACTAGGGATGCTGCTGTGATGTCAGAGCAGCCGTCGCCGGCTGTCGGAGTGTTTAATAAAAGCTAAAGCCCATAAGGGCCAAACAGCAGTTTGGTAGGAAATCCAGAACAAGAACATGAGCGAGCGCGCACCCTGCACACGCTCAGGATCAGGAGCTTCTGCTTGTCGGTGGTGATGATGAGAGTCTTCTGCTGCCGACATCAGCCACGAACCTCCCGAAGTTCGAGTTCGAAAGGTTTCAAAAAGTTTGAACCTCGCGAGGTTCGAATTCGAAAAGTTTGCAACTTTAGAACCCCGCTGAGGTTTGAATTTGAATTATTTGAAAATGTTAAGGTTTCTAAAAGATGAAGATGTAAAAACTTTTTTAGATAGTTCGAAAAATTCACATACTTCTGAATTTATTCAAGATTCAAGTTAGAAGAATAGAATTAACATTAAAAACGAGCGTGTTGGTAAATATACTTAAACAATCGGAAAGAATAAACACAAATTCGGGACGAAAACAGACGCATTTGTGTTTATTCTTTTGTGTTTGTTTGTGTCTATTCTTTCCGATTGTTTAAGAATAGAATATTTTGAATTTTTTCGAATACTTCAAACTTATTCAAGATTCAATTTGGAAAAATTTAATATTTCAAATTTTTTCGAGGTATGAGTTTGAAAAGTTTGTAAGTTTCGATTTTAAGTTCCTAGTCTGAATTTCATGGATGGAAATCTAATTCCGCAGTTTCAAACTAAGTTTTCATGAATGCATTAAAAAAAAGAAAAGCGTAATGTGCTACAAATTTTACTGAAAACGTTGCCCATTTCTCTTACGCCGTGAATATACTCCCTCTCTCCTTTCTTCTCAGTGCTGTGCTACCGACGTACTGCCTCAGTTACCCATTATTGTTGTAACGTATGAAACAAGCATTGAACTGGTTGGATGGTTCATCGAAAGCCTTGAGGCCGTCAGGTGAACATACTTCCTACTTATTTGCAAACTAGTAGCAAACCGATCAAACGTCGGGTAAGTGCAATGCTGGCATAAGATATGCGGGACAACGCATTCACATAAAGGCATCCAGGCTTCTCGCAAATGTTTAGTTATTCTAGGCATTTATTTTCGGCGGGGTTACTTGTGGGATGGAGAAGACACTGAACACAGACACAGCACCCGACACAAGTCAAGGCTGAGGAGAACGTAACCAGACTAAATTAGGGGACCACCCATCCTAATACAGCTGATCATGTCACGACCGGTTGTTATGAGGTTTACCGTATTGCCGCTGGCTGGAACTTTTTTTCTTTGATGAATCGAGATATTGGCCACTCTAAAATGCAGCCGGTTACTAATGATAATGAAGTAAGCGCCGTTTCAGCGTTCGCTGTAGCGCATCGGCGTTGCTCTCTGCGTGCGCCTTTCCTTGACGCGAGGAAATCGAGGGACTTGGGGTCAAAAACAACAAATGCTACGAAGGACGCTCCAAGCGAAGCGCCCGTCGGTTGAGTTTGAAGCTTGCAGATCAGGGATCTGTTGCCCTACAGGTTACCTCGGGAAACCTACGGAGTTGTGCGCGGGGAGGCTCTGTGCGAAGTCGAAAGAAAAAGGCTTAAGGTACGAGGCGAACCCCAAAGTGACTATTCAGCGCTTTACAAGTGTGTTGTTTGTAGCACGATCAGCTAATACCCTAATCACACGGCAGCGTAAAGGTACCTTTAGCCCAGGTACCTGTCGTAAAGGGAGCTGGAGATCGTGATCACACAGTGCATAAAGGTCCCTTTCGCTAACGGAGGTCCTGTGTTAAACGGAGCTCGCCGAGCTCCCTTTACAGCTACAGGGAGTAGCCTCGGACCCAAAAACTCCAAATAAAAATCACAGATATGTAAATATATCTTGTTTAATGCATTATAACAAATTGAACAAATATAAGGAGCGAATTACGAAATGATTGTGGACGCAAATGCGATGGAATAAAACATTAACGAGGAACTCATACTCCAGCTAGCAGGTAGCAGCGGCGGTACGTGGAAAAGAATGTCTTCTACGAACCCGAACGCGATGGACCACTGCGAGCTCTTGTTCGAGGTTCTAGACGAGTCGTCCGACTCTCCCGCCCAGGACCTTTTATCCTCGTCGTCACCCATTCCTTTCTATAGCGTCACTGGCATGTAGAGTTGTTGAAATGATAAATAATGGTCAGAAAAGCAGCAGAGACAGGAGCCAAGCAATGGCGACCATCTCTGTTTTCCACCTTTATTTCCTCTTCTTTTCCCCCAATCTATCAACAAACTCCCACCACTACACTACAAAACTGCGCGTGAAACCGATTTTGAAGAATAATTGTATATCACGTGCTCCTCTCGCGGTTTAGCAGGAATGCAATCGACATCAACTTAAAGTGCTCCGTTTATTTATAGTGTGATCAAGAACGCCGTTTACGACAGGTACCTTCAGCTAAGGGACCTAAGCTAAAGGTACCTTTACGTTGCCGTGTAAATGGGGTATTAGTTTGATACCCCATACCCAAATCACACGGCAGCGTAAAGGTCCCTTTAGCCCAGGTACCTGTCGTAAAGGGAGCTGGAGAACGTGATCACACGGCGCATAAAGGTCCCTTTCGCTAAGGGAGGTCCTGTGTTAAACGGAGCTCGCCGAGCTCCCTTTACAGCTACAGGGAGCAGCCTCGGACCCAAAAACTCCAAATAAAAACCACAGATATATAAATATCGCTTGTTTAATGCATTATAACAAATTGAATATATATAAGCAGCAAATTACGAAATGATTGTGAACACAAATCTGATGGAATAATACATTAACGAGGAACGCATACTCTAGCTAGCAGGTAGCAGCGGCAGCACGTGGAAAACAATGTCTGCTACGAACCCGATCGAACGCCATGGACCACTGCGAGCTCTTTTTCGAGGTTGTAGACGAGTCTTCAGACTCTCCCGCCCAGGACCTTTTATCTTCATCGTCGTCCATCCCTTTCGATGGTGTGTGCGACTGGCGTAGACATGAAACTCCGACGGGATTTGTTTCTGCCGTGCACTATTTAGCTACTTTAGTGAGAACTGCGGAAAAATGGAGCTGCTAAACAGAAAAAGGTCGCCCTTCTCGCAATGGAAACTCGTAACCGCAGATGATTTAGGGTCAGTGTGGCCAGACGGGTCGGACGTTTTAAATCAAGACTCATTTAAGTGTGTCCTTAGACGCAGAGAAAAAAAGATTGCCGCAAAACACAAATAATATTTAGGTTTTAAATGTAATATTTCACACACAATAATCAAAACTGCGCGTCAAACTGATGTTGAGGAATAAGTGTTTATGACGTGCTCCTCTCTTGGTTTAGCAGGAATGCAATCGACATCAACTTAAAGTGCTCCGTTTATTTATCGTGTGATCAAGAACGCCGTTTACTACAGGTACATTCAGCTAAGGGACCTATGCTAAAGGTACCTTTACGCTGTCGTGTGAATTGGGTATAGGGGTAAAACTCTGAGTGCTATTTCAACTCCACTTCTCACATTGACTTCTTGTGTGAACTATATTTGTTGCCTGAAACTTATTGAGGGTGCGCTTTGGTTTGAACTTTGTCAAACTTTTGTTGAGAAGTTACTGCAGTAAGTTTGAAATTGTAGAATTCCCAAGCATGAAAAATTGGAAGTTAAAAAAGCTATAGAATTTCTCAGCACCAAAAAATTTAAAGTTAGAAAATCGACGAATGTTTTTTTTTTTGTAATAGGTTTCACGTTTCGAAAGTTTGAAAACTTTTCTAACCCTTTGGTTCGGTCTTTGAACGTCAGGTTTGCAAAACGTTTACAGCGTTTCTAGTGAATACCAATGGCTTCTTGAGTGGATGCGCCAAACTCCACCAAAGCTGCCTGTATACTCTGTGCCTGGCAGACGGAGGGAGAACAGTTGCGGGTGCCGTCGAAAAAGTCGCCTGTCACCGCCGCGCCCGATCGTGGGGCGCCACCAATGTAGCTGCCGTAGCAGACGATGTGAAAGACGCAACGCTATTAGAAGCGCTTGCAAGCCATGCCAAAATGTTTAGAACACGGGTTTTAGCTCCCTCGGGCATACGGCGAGTGTATACCTACACGATCTGCATGCGCTCGCCTTGTATATAGGAAAGATCTGAAGTAAATAAAAAAATAAGGTGCCAACGAATGCATGTGCAACATTCTATTTCATCTGGACCTTTCTTTAAGAAATTACTGCTGCAGATGCCAGCACGTGCTGCGTGCGTACCTACAGTCTGTGCATGCACCTAGAAGCTTGGGTAATTCAGCACAGCATCCTTTCTAGCCGTGTTCTTTCCGTTTACTTCTGAGCAAAGCTCTTAGTGTAAGCTCTGCGTTTTTACAACCGCAAAAAAAAAACCTGAACGGGTCGAAGTTGAAGCGTGCCGCCATCTTTGGGTGCCGTCAAGTAATCGAATTTGAAGTTAAAAAAAAGTGAAAGCATGCAGCCCTTGCGATAGCACTTATAACACTTGTTGAGAAAAACTACATGACAGGTAATTTTTGGAATTTTCGTGCACCAAGATCACGAAGTTTAAGCAGTGCGCATGATGCAGTGGTTCTTTGAACTACGCGCACAGACGTCTGTAAGTGAATTGATTAAAGTATGAAACAAATGTAGTTCTGCTTGTGTCTTCTTGCATTCCCTTTTTGCTTTTCTTTGAATGCTTGTTATAGGGGACAGAAGTGTATGAATCGGCAGTTGGAATATTTTAAAATGCTCTATTTATCCCTCAATTACTGCATGGATATGAGGAGACGTACCATGTATATTGGTCCAATAGATCATAAGTCAAAATGCAATGTTTAGTTTTATTGGCTCGAGCAGTACGTTTTCAATGGGCAAAACACTTCGAAGTAGCTGTTCTCACAGCTCTCACAGGATGACTTTGATCCGCGCCTCTCTCAGCTCCAAGTCTGCTGGAATTTTGTGAAACGACACCCCTTGAGCTTCTTTTTGAAGTCAGAGCAGCAATGGGGCACACAGCAGTATGCCATGTTGTCCCAAAAGGATAAAAATGCGGGTTACCTGGAAGTTCAGTACGTTTTAACCTCTTCTGGCCTGAATTTAGCGTACCGCGTGAAAAAAATCAAATTGCACCTGAATCTCCTAGTTAGTGTGCCAGAAAGACGTAAGAAATGTTTTAGTGAAATTGCTGCAATAGAAATGGATTTGTAGCTACGTCGCGAAAAGCGACAACAGGTCACAAGTGGCAAAAAAATGTTTTTTTTTTCAGACATTTTTATTGCCTGTGTTTTCGAGCAGCAGCACTCACTACTTCAATTCTTGTGGAAAGAGATGAAGCAGTTTGACTTCTTGCTGATGCAAAGGTGCGTTTTGCACTTTGTACAGAAGGAGACCGGCTGACCTGTGCAACCTGGCATCTTGCAGCGCTGCCTTTTCTGTGCCACCTCAGGCCAGTGTCCCACACTATCTTGACGAACGTCTCGGTGCGGTGTTGTGGCTACTGGCCCTCTTTTCTTTTTTTCTCAATCTCAGCATCCACAGAGAGAGATGGTCGCCCTCTTTTTCTTGACAGGTCTTTGTTTTGCTCGCACAGGCAGCTTGCTACAGATGCCTTGAACATCAGCAGGTCTAGCTGCTCCTTCTTTGGAACAGCCAGGGCGTCGCAGTCTCTCCGGTACATCAGCCAGCTGCTGACTAGAGCCATGTCCACGAAGTGGAAAAGAAATCGGAGGTAGAATTTTTCGATTTTAGAAAAATTCTGTAGTATGCCATCAGACCATCCAGCAGGTCCACACCACCCATAAATGAGTTGTACGTCTTCACAACAGCTGGTTGCGGCACATCACATGTCTCCTTTCGCTTGCGGTCGTAACGCTTGCAGTGTCCCAGTGGCTCTGCGCTTCCAAACGTGCTGGCGATTGTGACTCCGCGACTGTCATACCACTTGACAACTCTGACGTCTACATCTTGAAATGTAGCCTGCCTTTCCTCGTGACTCCCTCTCCCGTTCTTCTTCATCTCGCTGTCGCTTGGCAGTCTACAACCAGGAATCCTATTGGCACGGATAGTGCCCATAGCAGAAATGCCTCGGTGGTGCAGCTCGACCAGAAGCTTCACGGACGTAAACCAGTTGTCGAAAAACAGCAAGTACGTCTTGTCAACTGGAATGGTCTGAGAGAGCTGAAGCACTATGTTTGAACTTGCGCCAAGATCCGGCGATCCAGGAACGGGGAGGATTTGCCCAGTATAGATGGAGAAATCATGGACCATCCCATGGATATCACAAAGGACAAAAATTTTGTAGCCCCACTTATGGGGCTTGCTGGGGAGGTACTGTTTCAGCGATGATCTGCCTTTGAATGGGACCATTTGTTCGTCGATTACCAGCTTCTGGGTTTTCGGTAGTCCTTGGAACTTGGGCAGAAGCATGTCAATGAACGGCCGGATCTTGAAAAGCTTGTCTTTTCCATTGTTTTGAGACAAGAGGTCATTGTCATTCAGGTGGAGGTTATTTTTTATGTTCTGCCACCTGTCACGGGGCATGACCTGTGCGACTTTCTCCACTCTTGTACAATGGCTCCAGTACATCCGGGACCTTGGCAGGCTGTAGATCGACATATACATTGTTATCCCCAAAAACTGCTCAAGCTCGAGACACGACAGGCACAGCGGCTTGTTTGCATTCTTCTGAACTGCATAGAGATTTGACTGCTCAGTAATGAGGCTCAAAACACTGTCGTCAAAAAAGTAGCGAAAATATCCAATCGGCGCTTTGGTTTCAGCAGGGGGATCTGGCAGCGAATCTCCCCAGGACGGATCGCAAGATCGTGGCTCGCTGACTCGCTTCCAGAGCACACTTCTTGGCATTGATGATGAAGGCTCGGAAGGCTCGTTGCTTTCATCTTCATCAACGTCTGCACAGGAGCGCGAGAAAAGAAATACTTTCCGTGAACAGGCGCTTCTATCGATTTCGAATGCAATTTTTTGCAATAAAAACACTGTCTAGTCATCACCATTGCTCACCTGTTCCGCTGTCGGACTCATCCGTTGGAAGGGCGGAATACGTGCTTGGGCTGTATTCATCAGTGTCGCTGTCGCTAAGGCAGCTGTCCTCACTTTCCTCAGCAGGAGGCACCCGAACTCCATAGAACCCCTTCGGGTCCATCTTGAAGTAGAAACAGTCACTCATTACTAAAAGAGGAAGATATTTAGCGGCTTACAACGTGAAACGAAAATACAGAAAGGTGGCGCATTGCAGGGGACCTTACAACCGAATGATGCGAAAACGCGACAAAGCATGATTTGCTTCAAATGCCAATTTTATATTTCAAAACGATCCCCTTCAAGAAATGGCATCTATTCTTCATAGCTTTGTTCGTCATCTGATATTTTATGAAGTTGAAATACTTGCCTTTTGCAACTGTAGAACGATGCAGACGGATTGCTGCGGCTGTACCTCATTCGGCGTTGCACATTGCTGGAAGAGCTGCTCGTAGTGCTTCGTTGACTGAATCACAGATGGCGCCACTTTCTTCGTTGCTCGCAAACTTTTCGATGATGATATCCATGCATGACGATTGCGCCTCCGAGGTTTCAGTTTCGGTTTTGAGGCATGCAACCGGTATGTCGCGAATTCGCGACAACCGGCTAGGAGAGGTTAATACATTACAACGACGTGCGTGACATACTAGATGTTTTGCACTTTAAAAGGGCTCGTAAGTGTGCACGCCAACGAAGCAAAGGAAAAATAGTGTACTAATAATTTTGTTGCAATTATCCATACACGAGCAGACTTCCCTGTTGTTTGTACAAACCCCATTTCAGTTTAAATGCGAGAGTAGCAGAAGCTTCAAGTGCGAGCTCAATGCTTTAAACATGCCCATGCACATGTCAATGTCCGGTGCGAGCGCACTACCTGAACCTGTGCGATCAGCGGTTACACGCAATAACTATATCACCGCTAGGGCACTGCAAGTGAAAAACACGTCCTGCGCTTTACGTGACTGACGCTGTGCTACGACAAAACTGTGATCAACACGTGGGAGCACTCCCAACGGAGCGGAACCGACGGAATAGGAGGGCTTTGGCTCATCTCTGAGGAGACGTAGAACGGGCATCAGATTGTAACCCTTGGCCAACACGAAAAGCAGCACAGATGAGAACGGACGGGAAGAGAAAACAACAAGTTTTTCGAGGCGTGAACTTGAAACTTTTTGACGGGAAGAACCCGACGCAACACGCAGCCCCACACACGCCGCTGCCGAACGACGCCGATCCCTAACGTGTGTGACGCCGTCCCACGGCTGACACGGGCGATAGAAGAAGGAGGGGTGAGTGAGGGAAGGGGGAAACACGACGGCCTTGAGGCGCGCTTCTGACAGGCACAGAGTATACAGGCGGCTTTGACTCCACTCAAGTGGAGTCGAGTTTCAAGTCAAGTAGATTAGCATTTAAGAATGCGGCAGTAAGACTTGCACCTTCGAAGAGCAAGCGCTCTCGTATCTGATGAGACGCTGCCCCTTCCAACAGCTGGTCATGCACAGCCTTCCTTACCAGCTGCTTTGCCAAAGTTGCAATCCGAAGAGAGTTCATGTTGGGCGGTGGCGTAGGTTTCAAAAGCCTCACCTAGCATTTGTCGACGCTGACGAAAACGACGTCGCTCCATCAGCTTGTTTGTTGCCGTCGAGAAGTGCTTGTCGAGCACTGTGAGTGCTTCCTCGAAAGCGTCCCCGTCGCCCTTCTTGGTGGCTCCATCTTGAGTCTTTTCGTTGCTGGCGTGCGCCGTGGTTGCCGGTACAATGCTGTAGTATATCCGTTGTCCCTCGAGACCCAGTGCCTTGAGCAAAAAAGCCTTTCTGCATTTCGAAGTGAGGTCATCGCCGCCGATGGCTTTCAAAAGGTTGAGAAACGCGACCTTCCACTGCCACCATGGCACGCAGGCTGATCCTGGCATAGCGAGGAGGGGGGCGGTGACGGATTGCAGATAAACGTGGCGGCCATCTACCGGTCACAGTTGAGACGAAAGGCGTAGTACTTCCTCAATGCTCGTCGCCATTTATGTGGTGTTCCGAGGACATGAAGGGAGGAACGACTGCCTCATTCGGACAGTGAACGAAGTGTCCTTCACTTTTCATGAACAACAAAAGAAATCACGTGTACAGCACAGTTGCCAGATGAGATGAGGGATAAGAACAATGTTGACAACATAACAAGAACATAACACAGACGTGTCTGTCGTTGCCATCCAGGTCTTAAAATCTTCAATGTTCTTACCGTAAAATTCCGAGCAAGCGCCCCCCCCCCCGCACGCAAGTCAAAATTACCTGCAAAGTGGGGGGCGCTATCCCGGAATGGCACAAAAATTCAAGATGGCGACGACAAAAATTTTTCATCAGAAAAAGAAAAAAAGCGCATTGCACATGGATTTAATATTTTATTTATCTCTGAGAACATAGACTTTATTAGGCCAAAGATTTGTCACTGCTATATTAATCACTTTCAAGATTACCTAAGGGCTCCTCAGAGTCAATCGCAAGAAAAAGTTTGCGGCATTCCGCAATGTTTCCCAACTGCATGCCGTTGGCTATTTTGACAGCCTCTTCAGAAAGAAGCCGGTTGCTAATGGCTCTTCTGCACTTCATTCGCGCTCCAGGTATTCAAAGAGCACATCGTCCATGTTTTCGCTGAACACCGGCGCGCCGTTACTTAGCTTTCGTCGAAGTTTGGCTTTCCCGTAGTTTTGCTGTAGCAAATTGTCAAAATTATTGTCCCATTCCCGTATCCGGTCGAGCTTGATGTGTCGATGCGTCTGGTGTACGTTTTTCCCGTTTTCACGGCCACTGTGTAAGAATGCATAGCCGAACTGACACCGCCAAAACAAAGCGACAATGGCGTGTGGCGACCGAGCTGATCGGCCTGCAAAGTAGGATTGGATTGGATTGTTGGACTGGATTTCGTAGGCCAGTGTTGCCTGGGAGCGGTCAGCGCGGTGCACGATACGGGTGCGGAGCGGTGAGGAGGAGCTTTCCCGGAACGGCGCGGAAATGTGAAATTAGCAGTGAAGTTGGTGGGGGGAAGGGGGGGGGGGGGGGGGGGGCGGGGGGCCTTGCTCGGGTGGGGGCGCTTGCTCGGAATTTTACGGTATACCATGTCCGGCTGATGGGTCGAAGTTCCAAAAGCTGCTTAGTCTCATCCAGCAGATGTCCGCAGCGGATGCAAAAAGAATAGCGTGTGAGCCCGGCAGGTGGCATTGGCAATGAGCGAGACGACAAACCAGGTATCCAACGAAGAACGTACAAAAGGGCCCGATGTACTACAAATGAAATTCATCAATGCTGCTTGTTGCGCGATTTGGTGCTGAAACTTTGAGAACATGGTAGTACTTACACGGACGAGAGGGGAGAACAGGACAACACAATGCGCCGGGACCTCGTGGGTTTGCATTGATCTAGAGAGCACGTTTACTTTCATGAGATACAATGCTCAACTTCACTGCCTGGGGCACACCCGAGACTCGTGTTGTCCTGTTCTCCCTCTCGTCCATGTCTTAAAACGCTACCATGTTCTCAAAATTTCAGCTCCAACTCTCCCAACAAGCAGCATATAAAAGCTGACGTCACGAACGTGCTTAGGGTGCCGGGTCTCCCAAGACGCATTGATTCTCCAATGGCAGCTCTTCAAACGCTCTCTAGAATCGGCCGTTTAGAAGGAAAAATATAGCCATCCTTTCAAAGTACATACGTGCGATTGCCGTTAGCAGATTTGTTGATCATGTTTCGCTCATTTCTTAACGTGAGTGGTATATTTAAAATTTTCACTTCAGTATCTCTTTAAACAGTCATGCAGTAAAAGTTGCAGCTGAGGACTGTACCTGCACAATGCAATGTGAGCCTAGAGTGCCATCCGGCGGCTCCCTACTCATAATATTGAGGTGCCCTCCGACGGCGCTTCTTGTGATTGTTCAAGTACCATTCCTTAGCCAAGTACAGCATGCTTTTAGCATATTCCAGCCAAAATGGGTACATCTACTTTCTCTGTACTTTTTCTTGGATAAATTGACCAGCCATGAATACACTCAACCGTGTGCCTTGGACAAATATTTTTTGCTTTATCGTTGTATGTATGTTGTGCTCTTCTAGCTGTTCTGCATTTTGTAGTGCGACTGTCCCCGCTACTGAAGAACTTGAGGTCCAAGCTCACGCAATTCGTATCCTTCGATAGTGCGCCGCTTTGGCTCCTGCATGGCACAGGCATTAGCGTAGGCAAGAAAGTAGAACTGCTTCTTACTGTGGCATCTGTCTTGCAGCCCTCACTCGTGCCTCACGATGAAACGGCGGGGAGCGGCTGACAGAACGCACATTACCTTTGGATGCACTTGAGCACTCCGCTAAAGTGCTTTTGGACGGCATCCTACACACAGTGACAATAGCGAGTCATCTTTTTCGGCTGCGTTGCTCTGTCGTTGTAACCGTCTGGTAAGAGTGACGGTCGCACAAATCGTACATCTACAAACATATTTCCAATCGAAGATAGAATACAACCCACCCGAACGCCTTATGTCGCACACTTTGGAGTGGTGTGTTAGCTTCCAGCGATGGCATTTCATTTGCACTTTCCATTTCTTTCTACGCGCGCGGTCGCAAGGAAACAAAATATTCGGTGCCCGTTTCCAATTGAGCTAGTGCACAGTGGAATGCAGCAGCCCATCATGTCTTGTCAGTAAACCGCAAACTTTAATAAAACAAAAAGAGGCGGTCTAGCACCCTGCGTGTGAAAAGCTTGACCCAATATGTCGCCGCCACGTCGAAAAGGTAGCGCGGCCTGGGTCTCCACCCTGACAGAGGACTGTGGTATGAAGGCACCCTAAGCAGCATAGTCACGTAGCGCCAACTAGGCACAAGGTTGCACACTAATAAATTATTTCAATTCGAAAACGAGAACGCGTGGCGTGGTGCAAGTTTCCACCGTCGCCGCTGCCGCAGTATTTCTGTTCATAAGGCGCGTCACTTGAGAGCAACAATTTACGTGAAATCGATTACTTTTCACCTAGAAAATTCATAATACCGGCCATGTTTGCTTTGTGGGGGCCGTACAATTGCTTCGTTAGACAGACAATTTTTGTTAAACAGGAATTGGTTGCGCTCAGAGAAACACATTGAACACGTAGGTGATCGGCCGGGACTTCATTTTACTTTGTTCAACGGTCGTTTTCGTAGTAGAGATGTTCGTTATAAAGGTGTATTTACCCCATTATGCAGTGAATTTCACTGCATAATGGAGTGCACTAAAGCATTCTTTCTGTCTCCAAGGAAAAAAATATTCTTTTCTGTGAACTATCAATGCAATGCATGAACCATGTCCAAACTTGCATTTTGTATCTTGAGGTCTCATTGGTTGAAATGAAAATGAAAATTGTAATGTTGAGCTAGCCACAGTAAACTGAGCAGGTGCAGACACATGGGCATGTCACCGCAACAACAGCGTGTACTTGCCCGGTATTCTGAACAGACCCAGGGACGGAGCTGTCCCCAGAAATTCTTGTAGCCCCTGGTCGTCACGGAAGGCATGAAACTTTTTTTGCCTCTGGAGCATGTTTCCTGGTGCTTGTGGATGCCCTTCTCTCCATCTTGAAATCAATGTTGGAGAGGGCAGCGGGCACAACATTCTCCTTTGTGCCCCGATTCCACTTGGCAGCTTCGTCCGTGCAGGCATGCCCGGTGTAGCCTAAAAGTTGCCGCCAAATCAACTTTAAAAAGCACTGCGCCAACATGGCTACGCACCCTAGCCTCTCCAGCCATGCAGGTGGAGCCTGCTGTGACAACTTCACCATCCTTTTTAGCACAGACCCAAGCATTGTTCAGTTTTTTTGTTGACTGTGAACCTTGTACACAGGATTTTAAGAGCATCAGGTCTCTGTCGATGTCGTGGATGAGGAGCTGCCCCACCCAGCCACTCAGCACATAGTTATAGGCATCTAAACTTTATGGATGCCTTCACCTCTCTCAGATCGCATGCTTTTGTGTCCAGTAAATAGCAAACTATATTCCCCGAAGAAATCTCTGGCCTCTTCTTCACATCATCTTCCCATGTTGTGATGCGTTCTGGATGAGGATACTGGTAGTTACCTGGCAAACACAAGGTCCCAGAGTTAGCAGAGAAAGATACACACAACACACATCAGCAAGCAAAAGATAGTCGTGATGCAGACGAGCTGGCGCGAGTTCATCGTGCTGGTAATTCCCGAGACGGGCGTGTAAAACAAAAACACATTGGAAGAGACATTTTTCTATTGTTCTTTGCATTGCGCTTTATTAAAACATTACCTCCGAACTCAACTTGAAACAAAGTCAAAGATATGTAGAAAGATGCACAAATGAGAACCCATCAGCATTCACGGCGGTGTCACAGTATCACTGCCGGAAGCACGTCAGCAGGTACTGGGATGCCGCTGCATCAGCGATCTAAAAACAACACGATTGACTAAATGTTGCGAGCAGACCGTCTGCTTCATTTCCATTGTCCGCAGCTCCTCACTCATGCACAGTGTTATTA